>JAQFVV010006261.1:1886299-1926299 GCA_028023455.1 Epiperipatus broadwayi | reverse complement strand
CATAAATAGTAAATAAAAATGGAAAGCAATAAGACAGATGCAGTATCCAAACCTGAAGGAGACCTGTATCCAATTCTGAAAGAATTGATGAAAAGGATAGGTGATATGAATAGAGAAATAAATAACAAATTTAGGGATATGAGTAGAGATAATAATAAATTTAGTGATATGAATAGTGATATAAGTAATAAATTTAGTGACATGAATAGTGATATAAGTAATAAATTTAGTGATATGAATAGTGATATAAACAATAAATTTAGTGACATGAGTAGAGATAATCAAATGTTAAGAGAAGACATGAATAATAAACTGGTTGACATGATTAAAAAAAGTAAAGAACTCAGAGGAGGTAAATATTAATATTGGCTTATGTAAAATCGAGTTATTAAATACTACTAATGCCAAGTTTGAGGAATTTAAATATGACTTAGATGCTCAGTTAAAAAAATCTGATAGCAAATGTGATAGCATATTTAATGAGTTAAGGGACCAGTTAAATAAATCACAAGAAAGGTTAGAAAGTAGATTTGAAAACTTGAGTGAGGACGTTAAAAATTGTAATGTTGGGCACAAAGAATTAGAGAAAAAAGTATGCTAAAATTGAGAAAGCTTGCAAGGATGGTCAAGAGGCTTCAAAAGTAGAAGTAAACAATATTAAGCTAGAGGTTAAAGATATTCAGAGCCAGATGAAAGTTGAAAATAAAGAGGTATGTAAGAAACATAATAAGGCTGATAAGAAAATTAAGAATTTGCAGAAAGTGTGTAAGGAATTGCAGAATAATTTACATGTCCAAGAAGAGTTAAGCAACATTGAACAGATGAAGTCAGGAGAGTTAGATGATTTAAAGGATAGACTAGAGATTATCAGTTATCTTTGCAACAATTGGAAGGATGTAGTAAAATGCAAAAAGAGATTTGCAATAAAATAGAAGATAATAGTATTATGATGAAACAAGAAATAAGTAGGCATTTGGAGGAACAGGAAATAAATCTCAGTCATAAGATATATATGATGTTGGAAGATAAGATAGTATGAATAAAGAATACTATTGTTAAAGGTAATGATAGTCTCGTGGATAAACCATATCAATATTTAGCCACAGAAAATAAGTTAAGTAGAAGTGATCATGATATACCATCAATATATGGTGAAGAGAATAGTAAGTTAGTACATAGTCCAGAAGAAATTCAGAAAGAAAGGATAGATGGAAACATAGCCAGGTTTATCCAGCTCAAGGTCTTCAAGTGTGATTATGATGAAAACCCCATAGAGTATCTAAGTGCATTGGAAGAGTTATTCTCATTAAGTAGGTTAAGTGAGATGGAAAAATTATCAGTGGTTAGCAATCATTTGAGTGCATCTGCCAAACATTGGTGGAAGTCTTTGTTTAATAAGTTGGAAACATATGGGTATTTTAAATATGTATTGTTAAATAGTTTTTGGGAGGAAGGCAAACAGGACAATATTAGCCACCTGATTAGCCAAGATAAATATAGTGTTTGTAAGGGTAGCTTGACTTAATTTTTCTGGTTGCAGACAACAAAATTAAAAATGCTAACTGCATATCCATTGTCGGACAACCAAATAATTTATATTATTAGGAGAAACTTGCCATGCCATATCGAGCAAACTCTGATTGCTGCCAATAGGAATACTGTTGAAGAGGTCTCCGATATACTCAGATCGCTCAAGGCAAGTGAAGCACCTGCAGAAAATGGTCATAAATTCCACAGAAATAATCCTACTTACAATGTTTCTTCCATTAAATATTATAAAACTGCAGAAAGTGGTCATAAATACCACAGAAATAATCCTACTTATAATGTTTCTTTCATTAAATATTATAAAAACAAAAGAACCTCAGATAGTAGAAATGATAGGTCTTATAGAGGCACTAAATATGCCAAGTCTTTAGCACCAGTAAATACAAACAGGGCTAATCCCAAAAGTTATGATAGAGCAGAAAAGGGTGCATGTGCAGCAGGAAATTATCCTGTCAGCATATCACAGAATACACCTTTGAAGATGCTAGGGGCTAGGCCTAAGACTAGTCCTTTAAATTAGAATTGCCCTCGTTGAAATGTTCCTCACTGTAGGAGCCTCATAGTATAGTAAATTTGGGGAGCCATGATATTGTAAGTTATTTGGCATCAATAAATTTTGAAACTGAAGATGACGATTATGATAGGGAATTGGAAAATTATATCATTAATTATTGTCCAGAAATTATCATAGTTATTCAGGGTACCTCAGTAAGGGTTTTACTTGATTCAGGGAGTCAAATTCCCCTTATCTCAAAATTTTTTTATAATAAGCTAACTGGAATTGATTCTGAAATACCTATGTTGCCATTGAGACAGACACAGGTTATAATGGCTATTGGTCATAAGGCGAAACTGTTTACTCAGCAATATCTGAATGTGAGAATTAATTCAATCACAGTAGAACAAATCTTTTTGATTATGACTGGACTTATTCATGAGGTCATAATAGGATCCAACTTCATGAATCGGTTTGGATGTATTATTGATTATGCAAATCAGGAAATAATTATAAAAAAGAAAAAGCATAGTTTTAAGAGGTCAGTACCCATTAAGAATGTAAATGTATTAACCATCCAAGATAATTCTACAGAGTCAGATTTATAAGAAAAGGTTTATGAATCATCTGAGTTAGATGACAACTGTAAGCAAAGGTTTTTTCAGGTACTCTGTAGATATAAGGATGTATTTTCTAAAAAACCTGATGTGATAAAGGGATATGTGCATTGGATACACTTGAGGGACTATAGTCTCTTCCAATGTAAAAGCTATCCTATCCCTCACCAATATAAAAATGAAGTAAGAAAGCAAATTGATCAAATGGTTGAGTGGAAAATTATTAAGAAAAGTCCCTCCGCCTATAACAGTCAATTAGTGGTTGTTCGTAAAAAGAATGAGTCCAAACATATTTGCTTGGATGCAAGGTTCTTGAATCAGTTGATGTTTCCAGAATGTGATGTCCCTCCTACTGTGCAAAAATTGCTCATTAAATTTAAGAACAAAAAGATATTTTTTACAGTTGACCCAACAGCTAGTTATTGGCAGGTATATCTGCACGATGAAGATGAGTAATATACTGCATTTAAATATGAGGGCTACTCATATGTTTTTAAAAGAATGCCTTTTGGGCTTATAAATAGTGGAGCTGGACTCCTCAGATGTTTTGACAATGTATTGTCTGATGAAGTTAAGGGCATTATTACTATGTATGTAGATGATGTTGTGATTGCTTCTGAAAACATGTCAGAGCATTTTCATCATCTTAATATGTTTCTGAAAGAGTGTGAAGACAAACATATTAAAATAGATTTAAAAAAGAGTAGAATAGCTGTTAAGGAGATAGAATTTTTGGGACATATTGTAGGATATGAGGAAATAAAACCGCATCCTGACAAGATAAAATCTATTCAAAATTTTCCCATTCCTGAGAATAGAAAGCAATTATGTTCTTTCCTTGGTGTCTGCAATTTTTATCATAGATTTTATGAAAATTTTGCATATGACACTGTTCATATATTAAATCTATTAAGAAAAGATGTGAAATGGAAATGGACTGAGAACCACTCTATTGAATATAAAAGAATAAAATCAAATCTTCTCAATACTGTAATCTTATATTACTCTGATTTTCAAGAAACATTTTATGTACAAACTGACAGTAGTGGGTATGGTCTAGGGGTAGTTTTATTCCAGATGGACCATGAAAAAAAGCCCTGTGTCTTATATTTCTTGAGTATATTAATGAAAGATGCAGAATTACTTTATACCACCACAGAAACAGAAGCCATGGCTGTTGTATGGGCTTTTCAAAAGCTTTGACAGTATTTGCTTGGTTCTGAAATAGTTATTATTACAGATCACAAGAATTTAGAGTTTATAAATCGAAGCTATTTAAATAGTGAAAGGCTAGTTAGGTGGAGTTTCTTCCTTCAACAATTTAATTATAAGGTTCAGTATTGTAAGGGAAAAAATAATATAGTAGCAGATATTCTAAGTAGGAATTATGTCAAAATAAATGCCTGTCATATTAATCTAGATCATGCTTTTATCACTGTAAAATCTCTGGTAGTTGAATCAGTAGAAAATGATTTAAAGAACTTAAAATTTTTACAATCAGGTGATCCAAAGTAGAATGCTATTATTCAATATTTGGATGCTTGGAATGATTCTGTAGCCATAAAAAGAATAATCAAGAGTAAGGTTACTTTGAGGTATAAGATGAGTGGTCTATTGTGCTATAAGGTAAAGGAGGACCATGAACTATCATGGAAAATTGTGATACCATCTTGTATTAGGAATCGATTAATATATTATGTGCATTGTCTTTATGAGACCTACGGACCCAGAAAGGTAGAATATGTTGTGCACAGACTGTTTTACTGACCTGAATTGTATGCATCCATAATAAACAGGCTCAAATATTGTGAGATCTGTTTGGGATCAAAATATGCTAACAAGTGATATGCTGGGGCATTGCAACCAATAATACCTGCTTGTCCCAATGATCTCTTGGCAATTGATTTCTATGAGTCTTTACCCTCCTATAAAAGGTTTAAGTTTTTGGTCACTAGGGGCATATCCAGTGACCAAGGCAAATTCAAAGAATGTAATTAAGTGCTTTCAAAAAATACAATTTGTAAATTTATGAAAACCCAGGGCTATTTTGACAGACCATGATACATCATTCCTGTCTAAGGAATGTAAAGGTTGGATTGAATGACAGGGTGTAAACATATTCTGTGTTCAATTAGGAACCCACAATCTAACCCATGTGAAAGAGTTATGTGTGTGGTGGGTAGATTGTTTAGGGTATACCTAGGAAGCAACCACCATGCTTGGGTGAATAAATTGAAAGATGTCATTCACTATATAAATATAACACAGAATGAATCTACTAAATACACCCCAATGTATCTGCACTTTGGATATAGAGAACCCATATTAATTAAGACACCCTTACCTATTATAGCTGAAGAAGAGGTAGATTATAATGATGATTTAACAAAGGCTGGTCAGAATTTGAGAGAGATGGGACAGAAAAGAATTACCCAAGCCTCCCAAAAGCCTTGTGTATTTAAAGTAGGAAATTTTGTATTTGTAAAAACTTCTCAAATCAGTGACCTGCAGAATTATAAGTTCAAAAAGTCTTTGAATGTATATGAGGGACCATTCCAAATAAAAAGAAAAGTGGGGAAGAACACATTTCTCATAGAAACCCCTGAAGGTGAAAAAGGTACCTTCAATGCCCAAAGCTTAAAGCCAGTAGCACCACCCAATTAAATAAAAAGATATTCATTAAAGTAACTTTATTATTATGTCTCATGATATTTATAATTATGACCTAAAGTAATTAGTAATAGTGTAAATACCCATATGAAAGATAAAAAAGAAAAAAAAAAGAGTGAGAAATATTTATAGTCAAAGTACTTTTGAAGATTTTCATTATATAGCATACAAATGCTATTTGATATTAGACCTTGTAAAATTGACTAATGGTGATGAGTGGATGATTTCATGCATTGAAGATATGAGTGTAGGATTTTAATGTCTGTGCTTATTGTAAATTGTAAATATTTATATGGTTAAGTCTTTTCTTTGAGAAAGTTGGCAGAACTATAACAGTGTGTTGTGGCTCATAACTCTACATGAAATTATATTGAAGTCTGAAGTCGATGGATGTCCCAGACTTATTATGAAGTGATAGGTAGGAAGAAATCCTTGATGGCAGGGTTTATATTTTGATATGAATTATAATTTTAAAGAGAAATGTTCAATAGCTTCTCTAACCTGCAAAATATAATGCTATTCAAACATAAAGGTCCCTGATTAGCATCAATGATGGGCACAACTTAGTTCACAAGATGGTTGCCAGATCCTTCAGAAATTAAAATTAGATTTAGTTAACATTTGGTCAGTTTTTTTTAGTATTAGAAGTGATTTAAAAATGAAATATCTCTGTTGTTTTGAAATCTCCAGCTCATTGTAAAGGTTAATTTTCATTTGTTTAGTTTATGTTATAAGAAAAGTCACTCTAAAGCTAGTATTTTTAATGTCCCAGGGCAGGACATGGATAAATATAAGATATTCATTAATTAAAGTTATATTCTCATTTTATGACAATATTGAATGTTTAAAGTTTAGGCCTATAGTAGTGTCACTGAAATTAACTACAGATATGTCTAAAAAAATAAAAGCAATTGTTAAGTTTTAAGAAAATAAAACATATGAATATATATATATTAACAATGCAATAAAAATATATGATTATTAGAGAGTAACTAATAATATTTGGGCTTATGAATGAATTTTGTTCTGTAATATCTTTGGCTTGCATGAAACAAATACTAAATGATTTTCTTGTTTGACTCTAACTTAGCATTGTTGTCAAGAAAGTTGCAGAGAAAAATGTAAAGATGCAAAAAATTTAATTGTGAAATCCAATATAATTTTTTGTTGGAAAAAAAACCCCTAGAGATGTGATTATACTACATAAATGGTAGACATAAAAAGAAAAATACATGTAGGTATACTAAGAAGATAAAGATAAAAGGAACAAATGAATTCCATATTGCTTTGATGAGGATAAGATATTTGAAATGTTTGATTAACATTTTAAATGATATGAAAATCAAAACAGATAGAAAGGATAAATGTTTATCTGTATTGAAGTTAAAATGTTTAATGATTTCAGAGAAGGGAAAGAGAATCTTTATTTTTTTTTCTCTGTAGATGAGACATATTGTGAATATTCAGATTAATGATCAAAGTATTTAAAAGAAATAAAGAAGTTTTTTTGATCTTGTTTGGTTTTTCTTTTACTTGATAGATAGATAATGGAAGATCTTGGAAATATAGATTTAAATTGATCACCATGGCAACCTAAATCTTTTAAATAGAATTGTTTACTGTTGATTCTAGCTTTAAAATACTAAATTCGCTATAATCAAACTCAGGAAAAACATATAGGTAAATAAATAAATTTTGAAAACAATTTAGTACAATATAAAAGTTTACTTAAATAGGATCAATATTATTTTACATATTTTATTTTTCTGTTAATGCAGTCACCATAGTAACATTATTACATATAATTCAATGTTTTTATGTTATGTATATTTGTTTATAAATTAATTTTAAAAAAAATAATAATATTGTTAAAAAATAACTATGTAAATTATTTATATTTATAAAGTAATAATTTACTAAGGCAGTAACCTTAGAAATAAGCATCTGAAAAATATGAAGGTAGGGACCTCTATAGGACTTAAAACACAAGCTTACTCTATGAAGAAAAGAAAGAATCTTCTTTACTTCAACCTACTTTTATATATAAATAGGTGAAGCTGAAGTGTTTTGATCTAAGAGTGTGAAGCTATTCAATACTTCACTAATTAAGTCCACATTTCTTATAATACATACATTAATAAAGTAAATAAAGGTTGTGATATCAATGCTGTATTTTGGTTTACAAATAATAGGAAAAAAAAGAATCATATCGAAGGTTGATTTAATTTCTATGTATCTTTTTCTCCAAACTTAGATTACAAACCGCGAAAACTGCTGTAAAAAAATTGTTTGGCTTTGAGCTTTATTCGAGTATTTTCCAAAAGTTGTTATGACACCAGAACATCAGAAAGAGAACCTATAAATAGCCAGCAAAAGATTATAAGAGTACACTATCATCTTTTTTGTGATTTACACAAACGGACATGTTTTCTAAATTCTTACAAATAAAAGTTCTTCAATATTTTTTTTTAACTGTTAAACCATAAAACAAATGAAAAAATAAATTTAAATTATCTGCCAATTCAATCATTTGAATGGCAGTTGTGAAGAATTTCCAAAGGAAATAGCAACAGAAGGAAAAAAAAAACCTATATAAAAAAAAAAATGCTTTTTATAAAAATCGGCTATTTTAGTTTTAAAAACGAAGATATTTCTGGTTTAAAGTTTGGCATATAACTACTATTGGATTTGGATAAATATCTTGTCACAAGCTAAGAAACACTCAGGATCAACTGGTTTAATTTGTATCATAAAAGGGCTAATTAAATCACACTCTCATCTTTGAAAAGGAAAAGGACTGTTAGTGAAGCATTATAAAGTTGTACTTATTATTTCTGAGAAATAAACTTCTCTTTGCATTTTAGAAACTGAGGATAAGTAAATTGCAATGGATAAATAGATAGTGAAAATGGACAGACTTTTATATATGGTATGATTTTTTATACATAAAAATGTGCACATATTATTTTTTTTTACATATATTTAAAAAGGATGATTTGTATTTTATTTAAATTATCTTTAGGAGTAATAGAGTTTAGGAAATAAAATAATCGGAGAAAGTCCTTTGTTAAGTATTTGAACTCTTGTCTAAGTATATATTAATACAATCCAATGTTTTTTTAAATATATGATTTGATGGTTGCATGTATAAAATTTAGTTTAAAACATCAAACAGACAAAAGATTCAAATATATCATATTATTTCATATTCATTTATCAGTTATTATTGTGATTAACAAATAGGCTTCGATCTCATCCTATTTCATATCTTTGGTATCTGTTATATATAAATTTTTCAGTAAGATATCCAAAAGTCTCTCCATTCATTTATTCATTATTATATACATGTCGTTATTGTTTTTGCAACACATTTTAGAGATACACACAGTAATTTTATCAATATTATTTATTTAATCAGTCTGAAATTTAAATCAATTTCCTATGTATTTTGTTGTTAATCTTACCACTTTTCTTTTATATAATCAAATAAATTGAGTGATTCAAATGAAAAGACTCGTTATTTTTTTTTATTATTTTGATTGCATAAGATGACTTAGCTATTTAAATGACAAGGTTCAAACTCAGCTTGGTAAGTGTACTAGAATATAAAATATGGTGTGTTTTTCATATTAGCATTTTATTCCCATATGAATTTTATATTTATATTGACATTCAAATATTATATATTATAATTTATCTTAGTTAATATTACAAAGTCAATCATTTCTATGTTTGTCTGTTTTTGTAATATATAAAAAAAAAGATATATACATAAATAGATTGTGCTTTATCATTGGTTCAAAATAACTTGTCTTAGATATTTTTTTAAACTTCTCTAAAATAAAGAGTACAAACTTTATTGAATAGTTTAATTGAATATTATCTTTAAATAGGGATGAATCTAAATTATAATCATATATTTTAATTATTGCCAACCAATTTTATATTCAGTTGTTTAAAAATTCAAATAAATAATATTAATACTGATAGGTGAATAAACATTCAATAGAAACTTAATATATCTTTTATGTAATGTGATTGGACATTGTGGAGTTAGAAATGAGCTAATAGAGTGTTGATAATAAATTCTAGTGAAGTATTCTATTTTAACACATAAACGAAGTAATAATTAAGTATCGCTTTATTGGAAGATATGAATAAATTATTTATGAATTACTTTATAGCTTCTTATTAAACTAGATACAGATTAATTTGTTTAAATATTTAAAGGAGTGCATAGGTTTTCAAAGTGTCTTATAAAATGATATAAAAACTAGTTGATTTCAATACAAAATTATGATTAAATATTAAAGTAGAAAGAATTGTGTATGCTTATTGAAAGATTTACGAATGTTTATACTTTCTGTTTAGCGTTTTATTAAACTAGGTATATGTTTGAGTCAACTATTATTTTCTTTCAACCTTTCAAAATAGTGTCTATGTTTAAAATGTTTTGTAAAATACAATTATAGGTATTTAGAAGCTTATCCATTAGGATAAAATGCCGCCCCATTATATATTTAAAGTAGTTTTAAATTGTAACAATAGCAATAGATTAATAAAATATATTGAAATCAGTTTTAGTTATTGATTGGATTTGATTTTCATTAGATTGATAATCAAGTAGTTAACCTAATCATATATTATTGTCTAGGGCAATAGTAGACGGTTTCACTGCTCATTGCAGTTTATGTTGTAATTGTGATGAATTTGTTGATGTCTGGAGCAGATAATCTCATTATTCTTCCGTTTCACATATAGCTTAAACAAATTAGACTTTAATAGAGATTATTTGTGCTTTGTGATGGTTTATTACATAATGGTGACCGGATTGAGCTAGAGTAGATTAATTTAAATTAGATTTTATATTTTTCATCAGATCATATTAATCATTCTATCCATCACCGGCATTGATCAAATCCCATCAGTTACGATATATATATATATATTGTACCCTCACTTTCAGGAAATTTGTAATAATAATAATAAATTGGTCTAGCTCAGATAAATAGTTATGCTCATTTAAAATATATGTAATCAATAATAAATATATTCTTTAATACTATAAGTTATTAGCTAGCTTTAATAAATAAATAATAATATGATTCAGTTTCATAAATTAAATAAATAAATATCTAATAAAATCATGAGAATATGAAGTGAGTTTACAAGTGTTAAGAAGAATACATTGAGCTAATATCTCATAGGATACTGCCTCAATGGCATAAGAATACTATCCTCCATCTTATTATCTCAAATAATAAACATATAGCATTCCTTCGTCTTCAATAACTACTTAATATAATTAAAATTATCTCAATAAAACAATCTTCATCTCTTTATTTAAATAATCTAGCTCAATTAATCTCAGGTTCTTTTAAAATAACTTTAAACAATTAAAATTTCTGTAATTAAGTATGATAAGGGATTTAATATCATTTCTAACTACAACTGACTAATACTAATAATAAATAAATAATAATAATTATATTCAATGTATACTTTAATCTTACCTCTTTTCTCATTCTAATGTTGATCCTAAATAATATAATAATAATAATATGGCACAATCTTTTATTCTTAATATGGCATCTTAAATAATATGTGGTATAATCTTATAATCTGAGAATATGTGATAATCTATAATAATATAATTCTGTGTAAATATCTTATAATTACTATATGTCCATACTACTACTACTACTACTACTACTACTACTACTACTACTACTACTACTACTACTACTACTACTACTACTACTACTACTAATAATAATAATAATAATAATAATAATAATAATAGTAATAATAGTAATAATAGTAATAATAATAATAATAATAATAATAATAATAATAATAATAATAATAATAATAATAATAATAATAATAATAATATTAATAATAATAATAATAATAATAATAATAATAATACGATAAATGAAGTTTCTTAAAGAAAAATCATATCAATAAAATATTTTAATTCTTAAATAATAGTTTTATTTATGTTGTGCAAATATTATAATTAAAAATCAAATTATCTGTCATTATGTAATTGTGATGTGGAGAAATTGAGTCAAACACCAAGATTTATAAAAACAAGTTTAAGAAATTTTATTAACAAACTTCAACAATAAATTATGTACATTATTTACAACATTAATGAACTTTGTTTACTCCCATTTATGTATTTTCAAAAAAAAAAAGATTAAATAAAATAAAATATGGAATACAGATCATTGTTTTATAAAAAATATCTATTATTAAAAATATTATCATAGTATCTCTATTACATCTCCATTAAGTTTCATTAAGTCAATAAGTTTTAAAAATATAAGATAAATTAATTAGTTCACTATACATTTATTATTGTAATTTAGTTATTTTCAAAAATAATTTACTATTTCATATAGTCATTCCTAAATTATTAATGATGTGAATAACTTTAATTAATAGCATAGCAATTAAACTAGACTGCTTAATAATTATTAATTGTAATGTCAAATAAAATGTATGTACTAATGTATTGTTATTATATAATAACTTTTACAAAACTTATGATTACTTATATTCTTCAAAACACAATTTAGTTCTATCCCTTTTCTTGTTAAAATATGCATCATAATTAAATCTTTTTTTTAAAACTTAATAATTAAATAACATCTTTATAAACCCATTTTAATTATCATTTATTCATTTGTTCAAATATAAAAAATAATTAATTTCAAATATGAAAAGTTTTATGATTCTTTACTGACAAACTATATTCTTGTAACCTTTGCATTTATTTCTATCTTTACTCTTTATAATATAACCTATCTTATTTTCTTCAATAATAATTCCGCACTTCAAACTTATTCATCATTTCAGATTTTAAATGCCGTCCTTCACCTTATAATTTGAGAAATTTTGATATTAAGTAAACGGGTAGGTATATGGAATAAACTAGAGTTTTAATTCAATAATACCTCTATCAAAAAATCATCATAGGAATAGTATATAATAAATGAGGTATGACTTCTTTGTCTAATAACCTCTACTACTAAATATAATGTCCAGGCTATTTATTCAGCTCTATGGAACATTCAACTTCAACACACATAAACACTGCCATGATCATATACAAGCTATAGGGCTAAGTTATCTATACTTGCATAATCATCATTATCAACTACCCTTATTCCAATATAAATAAATCCTACAGAAAATATTACCTGTTTCATTTAACCTAATATCATGCTACTATCATTAGGGATCTATCACTCTACATCGCTAAATTCTTCCCACATTTCTATAACAATAAATAAATTTATGTATAAATAACGATAAATAACGATCTAACTGCTCAATAAGAAAAGATTACTTCATTATTTAATAACTCTTAAACCCAAAATATAAACAATCAGTATTGATATACCACTTTAATACCTTACTTACTTAAAATAAACACTAAGTTCAGTTATAATAGAATCATATACTCATATTTCCCTTATATTAAAATATAATTAAATAATTCAAAACAAAACAACACTCTCCATATAGTAGTGCCATCTTGTGCTAACAAGAGCAATCAATGGATGCCAGAAGGCTTGTGCATAAAATCCCTATCTAGTGCCTACTCATCCAATATCCCCAGACTAGTTTCTGGCTTGTGGCCTTCATCAGTGAGGAGCCTTGGATCTGAGAGCACTGCACCTAGATCTTAGGATCTAATGCAACCCTCCAGCACCCACCTTTTAACTCTATTTAACTACAAAACTATGAGAATGAAATTGAAAACACTATTAATATTTTCAATCCAAGCTCAATAGCTTATATAGTCATATGGGTCTGAACTCAATTCAGTACCCATACATTTTGGTGTCTTTGGCTCTTTAACAACCATAGCCACCACTATCCTATTAGGCATCCATTGATTGCTCTTGTTAGCACAAGATGGCACTACTATATGGAGAGTGTTGTTTTGTTTTGAATTATTTAATAACAATTTTTGTGCTAGTATGAGATAGTGATCATGTGATATTAAAATATACTTATAATATAAATAAAAGTATGCATATTTTTAACATGAATAAATAAATTATAAGCTATGTGTATGCATCATATTTTTCATATATGTTTTTATACATCTACACTAAAAAATAAAATAATAACTTATATTATAAAATCATCAATATTCTTACAGTTATTACCATCAATAATATATCTTCACTGGCGGTTACTTAATTGATGCCTCTGGATCATGAACTAAATAAAACATTACTTATTATCATTTATTCCACATTATCATACTTTAAAAATATTAAGTTTTTTTTAATTATTAAAGATTTTTATAAGAATCTAATCACTAGGTTAGTAGGTTAATATTTTCATGTTCCTTTACTACTTCTAGCCTATAAAAAAACATTAATATGAAAATTAGTAAAAATAAATTTAAGACAGTATTTATAAAAAGAAACACCATCAAAAGTTCATTAATGAAAGAATGTTCATTTTTTCACTCTTCAGCACTTGTTGACAAAAAATCTTTTTTTGATGCCAAAACCATGCATGCTCTGATGGTTCCACTTTAACAAAATGTAGGACAACTTTTTTAAAAAAATAAAAAATAAATAAACAAAAGTAAGTCGACTTGTAAAATATCTAAATTGCTTCATAAATAGTTCATGGTTCTTCTTATTTGAAATAGTAATTGTTAAATGTATTTTCAATATTCTATGATGACATTAATTTCCAAAGTTTTACTACTTTTACTCAGATTTCCTGTCAGTCTATGTTCCTTGATACAACAATAAAATTAGTGTTACTCAGTATTTGCAATGTAGATAAAATTTCATAAATAATTTTATAACTTTTTTTTATGTCCAGCATACACTAATTAATTTATTTGAAAGATTGTTCAATATGATATAAACCATTTTGCTAATAATCTTATTTTTTATATTTTTTTTAAAATCATTGTTTTAAAATTGATTCTCAATATTTCTTCATAAAGAAATATTTCCACATCTTAAAATAATTGTTTGATCAAGTTTTAAGGTTTTTTTAAATACTCTACTATCTTATTTTTTAAAAAAATAAGCTCTTTAAATAAAAGCATTTCATATCTTTACTTTCCATTTCTGGCAAAACTTTTCTTAATCTCCTCCATGAAGTCCCATTTGCTAAATTCAATATTAAATCAATATGACCAATTAACATAGGCAAAATTATGTGCCTAATAGAAGAATAATAATTCAACATTTCTATCCATAAATTTAAAGTCAATGATAATTTCTTCATGTTTAGTTTGACATTAAAATTAGGTTTAATAAATTAGCAGATAAGGAATTACTTAGCTTTTAGCCTCATATTTCAGTATTCTATGATCTTTTAATAATAAATTACTGTACTTTCTTTTAGAATTTAAAATAAATAAAATTGAATATTACTAGCACACTTAATTAATGGAAGTTATAGTAGCAATAACAACAATAGTAGTAGTAGAGGTAGTAGAACTTGTGCACCTCTTTTATACCTAAACAATCTACTTCCGTTTGGGTAATTAAACAATGCTTAATTTATTTCTACCCTGGACAACAATGCTGGGTTAAAGTTAAAATAAATAATAATTTATTTAATATTTATTATATTATTTAATTCTTAGTTAATTTTCAAATTTTATTTACAACTACCACAAACTTTAAAATAACTTTTACAACGATATTATAATATTTATTATTACTTTTATCTTTCTTTTACTCAAAACATATTTATTTTTAAAAATAAAAATCTGAGTTATTTATTACATTCGTTTTAAAAACCCAACTTAATATTTCTAACAGCTAATATTATTTTTATTCTGGGATAGACAAATATACTATTTTTAAATCTTATATTAGAATTTTAAAATAGTCTTTGCAACTTTATTAGAAAAACTTTGCAAGCACACATGTGAATATCTATCTACACATCACATGATTTACAAAAATACATGAGATGCTTATAATTTAAGTAAAAATAAAATAAATGATTTAATTTACAAAATATTACATAAAAATAATATTATAGCAAAAATTTAGAATAATTTTAATCATATAAAATCAAATATGCACTTGTCCCCCACATTATCACTTTGAATTAAATGATTTTTTAAATAGAATTATTAAATATAATTATTATTATCAAGTAGTCTATTTATTTAACTTTAAATTATTACTTTTAAAATTTACTTTAATTATTTATTTACAAGACTTATTAATGCAGTGTTTATTATGGCCAGTTTTTCCAAACATACAATATTATAATTGTCTTTAGTTAGCTATTTCTACTACTTTAACATAACATTTTACAGTAAATATCCTTATTTATCCCTAAATTATACTTCTTTAAAAAGATCGTCAACACATTATATATATATATATATAATGTGTTGACGATCTTTTTTAGAAGTTATTTATATATAGGTATGATATATATATATATATATATATATCATACCTAATAAAATAACTTTAATTAAAAATTTTTTAGTAAATTGATGTAAACCTTCATCCTAACCTAAACAAAAGGGTACAATATATACATATATGCATGTGTATATACGACCACTTCAACATATATACATATATAAATTCCAAGTCAATTTAAAATATAAAATAGTTTTACTTTTTATTTATTATGCCAATACTAAAAGTTAAATATAAATATAGGTAAAACATTTTATATTCATCATATACTACCAAGCCAAATTAAAAAAAAAAAAAAGTTTCTTCAACCAGAATTGAGGATAAACATGGGGATACATAAATAAATAATGGAAATTTTTACTTTTCATAACAAGAAATTGTCTTTAGTTTTTGCCACATTCCCTTCCTTCATGCATTTATTTCAAGGTAACCTTACAAACCCTAATTGTGTTTGAAGAAACATGTTTTTTCTTTTGTTTTTAGTGCATGGTAAATAAAAAAACATTTACTATAAAAAATGTTATATCTATTATATTCAGAAAACTATTTTTTGAAATTGAAAGCAACATTGAATACTATTTGTACCTGACTTGATATTGATTTATATTTTATTATAATATTTGGAACTACTTGTATTATTATTTAACGTTATTAGACATTGTTATTTTGATATAAATTAAATAATATTCTACAACATTGAATTTGTGAAGTTATTTAGTTTAAATTTCCAGAAAGAAA
Source organism: Epiperipatus broadwayi (assembly GCA_028023455.1). Classification (NCBI taxonomy): domain Eukaryota; kingdom Metazoa; phylum Onychophora; class Udeonychophora; order Euonychophora; family Peripatidae; genus Epiperipatus; species Epiperipatus broadwayi. Next base: position 1,909,785 of record JAQFVV010006261.1, on the reverse strand, counting down.
CATTTTGTAACATATACTTGAGCATAATTTTTATTTGTCATATAATAAAGAATTTTTACCAACATTAAATATTTTACTAATAGTTAATTCTTGAATTCAAATATAATTACAAGTAATTTAATGCAGTGGCCAAATATTAAATAATGAGATTAATATTACTATTAGTTTATATGATATAATGTGGAATATTAGTTTTGATGGCCACAGAAAGTATATTGCAATTAATTGAAAGAAACTGCTATAATTCCTCTATTTGACCTTAAATGAGTAGAATAAGCGAAACCTAATTAACACTCTCCATATAATTTTCATTGCAGTTGTTTTTATTATATAATTATTTATATAGTAAATGAACACTGGTGTATCATTCATCATCATTCATTAATTATAATGATGAGTACATTGGCTTGAGTTAGAGGTAAACAACAATTATGGACTTTCTTTTCAAGTGTCTGTTAGATATTAATTAAAATAGTGATTGACTTTTTTGAAAGTGGTTCAAAAAAGCTGTAATGTTTCTAATTAAGGAAGCAGTTGATGGGCAAATGTATAGGTAAATAAGAATTTTATGAATGCAGGTTCATATTATCTTTCAATGATAATGTTTTATTTAGATATTTACAACTGGAGATCAGATTCAAGATAAGGAAGATAGCAGAAATAATAAGAAAATTTATATAACATTAAATGGAACATTATTGAACTATTTTAAAATTTAAAAAAAGTGATAAGGCAAATGTTTTAAAAAGTGGGCAGATGCTTTATTTCCAAATCACAAATAATAGAAACATAAGTGGGGACACTTTTATTATAAAGCAAATGTGGATGAGCAGCATTTTGGTGGTTGCTATATATCAGCCACAGTTGCAAGATTAGTTATAAAAGTATTAGAAGATCCCAAATGCAGATAATTCAGATTTCTTTGTAATAAAATAATAAATTTTATATAAGCACAAAGTGTTTTAATCAGAAAAAAAACATTTTAAAATTGTTATGGGGAACTTTAATTATAAAGAAGTAATAGAGAAATTGGAAAATGCAGTACTCATGCTGATGTTTAAAAATATATATGATGAAGAATATATTATAAATTACAGATCTGTAAATATTGTCTGAGTTCTATTTAAAATCTTTACAAAGATGATTACAACTAATCTACATTGAATTTTTAATCAACCAAAAGAACAAGATGGGTATAAAAGCAATTATATTATAGTGGCAATGGATAATATCAAAGCAATGAGAGAATTTATAGAAAGGGTTAAAATATATGAGTTGACAATATATTATTGATTTGGAAATTATGAAAAGGCAATTGATTCTATAAGAATTCTTTTAATATTTAAAGTATAGTATCATCAAGATATAAATACAGGATATTGTCATATTCTGAAGAATCTTAATTGAAGTGCATCCACAATGATTATATTACATCATGTTACTAGAAAGGTTTACATTGGAAGACTATATGAAAGAGTGAGTCCATATTTACAAAACATTTTATTGCAGTTTTATAAAAAGCATATTATGAATAAAAATTGGAAGATAAAAAATAAATTAAATGCAGATTATTTAAGTCATCTACATTTTTTTTTCAGATAATATAATTGTTTTTGCTAATAATGCATTAAAGTTTAATGAAATGTTGCAAGACTAATCAGATGAGAATATGAGAATTGTACCAATGGTGAACACTAAATGGGTTCATGTAATGTTCAATGAATTTTCTCAAAAGAAAAAAAAACACATTGATAATTTTAAATTAAAAGAAATTGGCAATTATAAATACCTTGGGCAGATTAATAATGCAGATAAAAACATAATTAATTAAATTAATCGTAGAATTAAACTTGGTTGAAATACTTTTGATAAAAATAATTTAATCATAAAATGAAATATGTATAAGTTTTTGAAAAGAAAAGATTTAAAATTTTTTTTTAATAGTTTTTGTCTATGGATCTAAAACTTGAACAACTAACTGAAGAGCAATATAGAGATTGCAGATCACTCAATAAAATATGGAGAAATTATGTTAGAAGTAACAAGAATATATTGAAAATGAAATACATGAGTTAGGAAACAAAATGTTATTACTGAAGTCATTGAAATAATTAATTATGAGATTGAAATGAAACTAAACTGGATATATTATTATAAGTGATAATGATAGATGAGACAACGAGAACAAATGTGAGATGGATGAAATAAGAAATTTTTTGGAGAGTTAGGGAAGAGAGAGACTAGAGATATAAAAAAAACTGCTTTGAATTTGAAAAAAAAAACTTTTATCTTGTTGAGAGTCAAAAATGGTTGAAAATCATGAAATTTTAGGAACTAATACATCTAGAATTAGATTTCAAGACAAGTGCTACTAATTATAGTTGCACTAAGAAACAATTATTTTCGATTTTGTAGTAGATGATAAAGTCGGTAATTTATATGAATAAATACAACCTATATCTTTGGAGTAGTGCTTGTACTAGTGAATATTTATTTAAAGTTTAACTCACAGAAAACAATAGAAATAAATGCTAACAGGAATATACATCTCCCCCCTTCGCTAGCTATAGATAATTGGCATTCATAAGTCGACAAAGGTAACCCATAGTTTAGAGGGGGGATTGGTTTAATTTCGTTTAAATTTTATACACATAAACCTATGTATATTGATATTTATATAAGAATACTGTAAATTACGTTACCGTTATTATTTAAACACTGGACATTGACAATATCTAAACTCGGAATAATGCACATTTTAATATTAATTTCAGATATGCTATTTTTTTTTAAAATAATTGCATTTATTCTTAGATTGCCAAAGCGTTATTTTTAAAAGAGAGAGAGAGAAAAAAACAGTCTGCTAATTTTCTTTCACCAATTTATAAAATTCAAAAACACCGAGTGCAAAGTATGTTACTAAAGCTAACAAAATTTATTTTCATGAAAAAAAAAAGGAATTTCTCAATAGACATTCAAAGTCACTGTAATTTATCAAAAAAGAGACTTAAAATATACAATTAGATTAAAATGCGCATACATTTAATTATTAAAAAGAATTTTTTTAAAGCCCTTTTCTCTCCAAATTAGACTTAAAAAGTAAAAGCTTTTTTTTTTTTTTACTATATAATAAATAGGCGTACTAATTCATACTTATTTGATTATTAAAAAGAAATTTTCAAGCCTTTTTTTTTTTCTAAATTAGATTTGAAAAACAAAAGCTGTTTTTTTTTTTTAAATTTTGTAATATTGTATTTTAATAATATATATATATATATATATATATATATATATATACTCACTATAGATATCCCAATATATATATATATATATATATATATTGGGATTGTTACTCACTTTAGATATATAGTCATGTTATAGTAGAAAAATTATTAAAATATTTTGAGAACAATAAATAATTAATATTTAATATTTTATTATCAAATATCTATGCTACAAATAAAAATATATTTATTATTAAACCATAATGTAAAAGCAGTGTGAAGTCTTTATAAATGTATTAAATAATCTTCACACAATCACATCTTCTTCTAAAAACATATGAATAAAGACACAATTAATGACAAATGACCCCTAAATTATACGTTGAGCTGAATCTGCATTATCACTATATTGGTTTACAAAATTCAAACTTACTTCAGCCACAACTTTGACACACTCCTACCTGGATCTTTTATAAACATTCTGCAACCGTACATAATGTTTTAGAGAAATTCTTAATATGTTTAGATAAAAAAAATTAGTGACTCAGAGCTATGTTTGTCAGAATTCAATAATAATTTGTTTTACTTGTTCATAAATTAATAATTTAATTACATAAAAAAATTGGACATCAAATACAATTGATTTTCATTGTGGTGATAAAGACTAATGATAATTTATTGTATTTTTAATAAATATGATATATCAATTATCCTGATACTTTCCCTATAATAAATAATCTCTTTCCCTTGTTAAAACATTAGTCACATATATCAAATACGTTTGATTAATATTCTGCATATCTGGGCAGTAGATTGAATTATTTATGTATTGTCTTAAAAATAATTTTGTGAACTCAAATAGTTGCAAGAAAAAAAATAAAAGGAAATTGAACTGGAAAGATGTAAATAAAGCCATCATATTTATCGATACAAATAAAAAATTACACCAATACAGAACATATTTTCCAAGAGTTTATAAGAGTAATTTAAATTTTCTAATTTAAAAATCATTATAAAAAAATCGCTATTGGAAATAATTTGTTTTTGACAAAATCCTGTAAAATGACACATCACTTTATCACATGACGCAAGTTTACACATTGATTTTCAGCAGTATAGTTATGTCACATATGTAAGTTTTAATAACTAATAAAATGTCAGGTGACATTTCTTAAGAAATCCCATTCCCATGATGGCTTATCCAATATTTCCAGATTAGTATCAATCATATGGCTTTTGTCAGTGCACTTAAAACTTTAAAATTTTATGCAGAATCCTTTTAATAATCATCATTTACATTTCAATTTTATTATTAAGCTATAAGCCAAAATTTTAAAAAAAAATAAGTTTTTTTTAATCTAAGCCACTTGTTTGTATACCCATATAAATCTTGCCTCAGTTTAATATCTATGAAATAGGATGATCAATTCCTATAGCCATTTTCCATCCTTTGGCCAGGACTGACATAAACCAAAACCCATGATATATCACATCATTATTACAATTTCTTCTTTCACATTGCTGTTCTGTCAACAATGTTTTTTTCTTTCCCCATAACTAAACTATCTACTGTAATATTTAATAACTAATATATGCCATATAATAGTACACTATAAATCCCTACCTATAATGTTTTATCTAGTATGTTGAGACTAATTTCATAATGATTTGTTTACACTATGAATAAGATGGAAAGAAAAATAGCATGTAAAAGAAATTTCCAAAAAATTGAAGCTACCTATATAACTTTCAATTTTACATTATTATTTAAGTAATAGAATAAATATAAAAAAAATAGAAATCATTGAATATATTTATAGGACAGAATGTGCCTCTTGAAAATGTTTTATATATTCTTGGTATATTTCAAAATCATTGTATAATCTTCACAAAACAATTATTTAGTATTGAATTGGTGGTCAAGAGGTCAGCGTGACTGCCTTGCACTTGCAGGCAGTTGCCCGGGTTGCGGGTTCGTGTCCCGGCCGCTGCTATGACACTTTAAAAAAAAATAATAAAAAACCAATTATTTAAAATTGTAAAAATAAAATACATTATTTTTAAATAAATCACTTTACTTTTTCAAACAAATTAAATATATTTTTAAATAATATACTCTTTTTTTCTCTCCTCTCAATAAATATTACTTTTTTGTACTATCTTTTTTTTGAAACAGAACTAACTTTAAAAGTTTATGAAAGTAAACTACAACACATGTCCACATGGATTTTTATTATTATCACTAGTGTGAATCTTTGAAATCTCCATTTTAAAATATATGTTCTTTGTTAACTCATAAATAACTGTATGTACAAAACCTTATGTTATGCATATGTATAAGATTAAATAGATGAAATGTACTAATAAGATAAAATACATATATTTATAGACTTTTATTTAATGCGTAAAAAATAAGTGTTGTTAAAATATATATTTTTAAAAAATAGAAGACTCTCATAATTAATTACTTTTAAGGTAGAAACTTATATTCAATGTCATTTACTTGTAAATAAGGTGACTAATTTTTTTTTAATATACTTATTTTAATATAGATCATTCACCATTATAATATATATCTACATATATAAAATTACAGTATATAATAATTGTTGATGTTTGAATTTGATATATATCATTTGATAAATAAATATCGATCTATAAAATACATGCATAGTAAATGATGCTAGTTTAAATTTTCCACTTTGGGAAGCATGTTCTAATAAACTTAAACTCATGAAGAATTTATTAACAAGTTAAGAAATTTAATTGTTTATATATACATTTTCTTATAAATACCAGCATTACTTTGAGTTTCTATTATTTGCTACGATTAAAAACAATATTATTATTATTAGTAGTAAATAAATATAAAATCATTTTTTCATCTATTGCGTATAAATAATAATAATTATTCAAGACAGAATTGATTTCATCAATTTAATGTATTTATTTAGATTTTAATCAGTTTAATTTAGAGCTATTATTTCTGTTAATTTATATTTCATGTTGCACTAAATTTGAGTTAATTCAATGATATATCTATATTTCTAATGGCGATATTTGTTTAATTACACAACGTTAAAATTTTCTTAAATACCTATTTTCCCTATGCTACTTTATATTGGCTGATATGTTGACCAATCCATAAATTTGATATTGGCATTAGCAAACATATTGAAACAGTAAGATCAATTTCGAATCTTAATTTTATCTCAGTTCCACTTGTTTTATCATCTTTTACCCACTACTAAATTCCACCTAAATTTAAACCTTAAATATTGGATTGTGTGCGTATAAGGGAACTAGATATATATAAGTAAATGTTTGTTGACTATGCGGATATGTACATACACACTCCAATATCAGATAAATATTAAATTAAGTATTGTAATTTAAATGATTTATTAAATTCGTAATATTAAAATTCCATCACATAAATACTTATATATATATATATATATATATATATATATATATATATATATATATATATATATATATATATATATATATATACGTTTATAAAACTTAAAAATCTGTTTACAACTTATAAATGTGAAAAATATAAATTCCTCCTGAGTATTTAAAATTGCAAAACCATAGTTGGTGGAAATAGACAATAGAATACTGAGAAATATTCCTAAAAAAATTTTTAATTAGTTTTAAAAAAAAGGAAAAATCTTTGTTGTAATCAAGTCGTGAGTAATGGATCAAAAATAAAAGTACAAATTAAATTCAGTCCGATTGATAATACAAATGTAACATGTGCTGCTAATGCATCAATTTACCTGGGGGTATTGCAGTGCAGAATAAAGAGACCTGACTATATGTCTCTTTCTAGTTCTATTTTTTTTTAAAAAAGAAGGTTCATGTTATGATGAAGGTGTAGGTGTTCTGATTATTATAAAGCCAGTCTCTGGCTTTCTCTTTACAAATTTCTGGTCTGTGATATTTATGTCATTTGCTGTTTTATATTGCTATGACTGAGGACTAAGGCATGTGCTATTCTCCTCTGAGGAATGGTCTAAGAGCACTGAACTTCCCACTTGGTCTAAAATGAATTATTATTACTCAATAAAACCTATACACTGCTGCCTGATCAAAATGCTGCCATTAACTGAAATTTTGAAATAAACCATCAAAGAAAACTGCTGCTGAAGAATAAATAGATAAGACGGATGACTCGTCAATGTGCACATTCAAGTGAATTAAAATGTAACCAGTACCCAAATCTTTAAAGATGTTCACTCCTTCCTTTAAAGTGATAGCTCATCTAAATAATTTGTATTTCTTGATTTATAATTTATTGTACTTATGTAAAACTCTGTTAAAGTTTTATTTATTGATATTTAAAATATATTTAAAATTCTGTAAACATTTAAATATTAATTAACACATCTGACCCTTTTACCTTGTACCTTGGGTATCTATTTTATTATCATTTATTTGTATATGTGTATGATTTCATGCTCAAATGATGTCTGACTTGGCTCCCTAGTTTCACTAAATGTTATAGTTAATGATTAGTGAAACCATAGAGATAATATAATAATAATTATCCTATTATGCAACAATAAACCACCACCTTTGGATTTATCTGACATTATTATTAAATAAATTGTGTATATTACTAAGCTTCCCAAAATTGTTGGGTACTAAAATAAATGGGAGCATTATAGAGACACATCTGATATGTGATATTAGTTAAGAGTGTGGGTGTACCATAATTCATTGCAGGCAGATTTATCAAATTAACAATAGTAATCAGATAGAATATTAATCTTATTTTTATTAATTATTTTACATAAATTTATGCATGCTTATAAGCCAGTAGTCATGTTATTTGAGGGTTTCATTGTAAAATAACTCGTGAATGTGGCCTTGGAAATGAATCATCTTGTTTTAAGTAAATTTAAATAAATCTAATTGTGTTTCTGCCAGTGACATTTGTTATAGCTTAGCAATGTCATGTCCTTTTCAAACCCATGGAAATTTCTGGATATGTATATACAAAGGTATCTGTCCCCTCCCATAGACTAGGACATATTTAGAGATGCTCCCATGGGTAGATAATATCCTCATGTGGTCAGAAAGTAACAGCAGAAAAGTCCCTTACACCCGAACCAGTTTATATGACCATTATGAAGAGGTTCCAGGCACAAAGCCCACCCATGAGCTTTATATTTCCTCATATGTCTTCACCATGTCACATCTTACTCTTCAGTTATTATATGGCATCTATACACATACCACATCTCATCTACCATATTTCTCTTCTTATTGTATGCTTATGATTGCATTTTCCTAGTATTCTATGTTAACTGCTCTCCAATATCATGCCCATATAATTAATTTTGCATATAAATATTTAACTTGTGTTCTGTTGCTTAGGTGGATAGGTTAGCCACCATAAACTTCATTAACCATTGTACCTCATATAGTGGCTAATATGATTAATATTTAGGCATGAAATAACTATTAGTTTTCATTAGTACCCAAAGAACCAGATCAAGTAATTGAGGATCTTGGAAGTTACCAACCTCAAAGCATGTAATCTAACTTTATTTATGATATTAAAATATACAGTTTAATTATGTCCATATATCTGTTCTTTAATGCCTTATAGCGATGGTGTCTCACCTCAAAAAAAAGTTAAATACATAAATGTTACCAATTAGTAAAGTAATATAAATAACTTTAGGCTTAATTAGTAAGAGACTCTTATATCTTCTTAACCACCATAGTGTAAATGATGTTTTACTAGGGTGACATCAGGTGTGTTGTCCCATAGAGGTATGTTGCGGAATCAATCTACCAGGTTCGAACATGGCACCACAGGTCCTGAATCCACCTTTTGTGCTGCTCTTCAAACATGGTGGTTGAATTGTGCAACTAGTTAATGAGGCATATGATTTCTGACCATTACAAAATATATAAAATTGAGTAATTAGAAGTATTTCTACTTTTTTTAATTTATACTACATTGCACATTTACTTTTGCATATTTTATCTTTTTTTGTTGTAAGTTTACTTAAATCTGTAGGTTGATATCCAATAGAAATTCACTACATAAAAATTATCAAATTACATTTATCATCTTAAAATTTTCCAATTTTTTATTTCAGTGATATAATTTTCAAATGTAAGTTTCATCATATTAATAATAATGCTGTTTAAATGGTGGATATTAAAGTTTGTTCTATTGCTATCTTTAATTTGTAAAATAAAGAATATCATATAATGGGAAAAATACTGATCTGATACAAAAAACAAACATACAATCATATTGATCTGAAATATTAATTTATTTAACTTGTATTATTATTATTATGATGAAACTTACATTTGAAAATTATATCACTGAAATAAAAAATTGGAAAATTTTAAGATGATAAATGTAATTTGATAATTTTTATGTAGTGAATTTCTATTGGATATCAACTTGGGGTTGAAATAAACTACAACAAAAAATATGCAAAGTAAATGTCACAATGTAGTATAAATTAAAAAGTAGAATAAAATACAGTTACTTCAATTTTATATATTTTTAGCTGATGGTCGAAATCATATGCCTCATTAACTGATTGCATTAGTTCAGCCACCATGTTTGAAAGTGCGTACAAAAGGTGGATTCAGGACTGGCGTATATATGTTCAGGCCTGGTGGGCATACCTCCATGGGACAACACCTGATGTCACCTGAGTAAAAAGCATGTTTATATGATGTTAAGAAGACTGTAAAATCTCTTATAGGATATTTATATTACTTTGCCCCAATTGGTAGCATTTAATGTATTTAACTTTTTTTGAGGTGAGACACACCATCATGTCTTATAAACATTAAAGAACGAGATATATGGACACGATAAACTATATACAATATCATAAATAAAGGGTTAGATTACATGCTTTTGAGGTTATTGGCTTTTCAAGATCCTCAATTACTGACGTCTGGTTCTTTGGAGTACTAATGAAACTAATAGTTATTTCATGCCTAAATAATCATATTAGCCATATGGTGCAATGGTTAATGAGAAATTTATGGTGGCTAACCCTATCCGCTAAGCAACAGAACACAAATTAAATAATTTATATGCAAAATTAATTATATGGGCGGGAGGCAATTAATATAGAATACTAGGAAAATCTGACTCAAGCTAAGAGAGAAATATATTGGGTATAATAACTGAAGTAAGATGTGACATGGTGAAGACGTATGAGAAATATAAAGCTCATGGGTAAGGCTTTGTGCCTGGGAACCTAGCTATAATGGTTAAATAAACTGGATTTAAAATTGTAGAAATTTTCTGCTGTTACTTTCTGACCACATGAAAATTGTAAAATCTACCCAGTAGGAGCATCTCTAAATATGTCTGAGTCTCATGGGAGGGACTGGGATCTAGCTACATCAAGAAGGTGGGTTTGAAAAGGACATGACATTGCTTTAAGTAACCCAAATGTCACTGGCAAAAGTCTACAATTAGATTTTATTTAAATTTACTTAAAGCAAGATGACTCAGATACATTGCGAGTTATTTTGTAGAATTTTACTTCAAATAGCATGACTACTAGCCCATAAACATGCATAGAATTTATGTAAATAATTAATAAAAATAAGATTAATATTCTATCTGATTACCAATTGTTGAGCTGATAAATCTGCCTGCAATGAATTATGCACCCACTCTTAGCTATCACATATATCCAGGTAATGTCTCTATATCTCCCATTTGATACAGTACCCAACGAATTTTGAAATATGTAATATACAATTTATTTAGTAATAATGTCAGATTAAATCAAAGGCGTGTTGTGCATAATAGAATAGTAATATTATATTATCTCTATGGTTTCACTGTCAATTAACTATAACATTAGTAAAACCCAAGGAGTATAAATTAGGCCCATCAGCTGAGCATACAAAATCCATACACATATATAAATAAATGATAATAAAATGAAATGCCCCGAGGTACGAGGGTAATTAATATTTAAATGTTTGCAGAATTTTTAAATATATTTTAAATGTCAATAAATAAAACTTTAACAGAGTTTTACATAAGTACAATAAATTATAGGTAAAATTTTGGAATTATTTGGATGAAGCTATCACTTTGAGGAAAGTGAACATCTTTAAAGATTTGGGTACTGATTACATTTTAATTCACTTGAATGTGCGCATTAATAGTCATCCGTCTTATCTATTTATTCTTCAGCAGCAATTTTCTTTGATGGATTTATTTCAAATTTCAGTTGATGGCGACATTGTTGGGATATTTATGTATAGGTTTTTATTGAGTAATAATAATTTTTAGACCAAGTGGAAGTTCAGTCTTTCTTAGACCATTCCTCAGAGGAAAATTAACACGTGCCTTAGTCCTCGGTGTAATATAAAACGGCAAATATTTATAAATATCACGAGACCAGAAATTTGTAAAGAGAAAACCCAGAGACAACTTGTAATAATCAGAACGCCTACACCTTCATCATAACATGAACCTCTTTTTAAAAAATGAAACTAGAGAGACAGTATAGTCGGAGTCTCTTATTCTGCACTTACAGGTAAATTGATGCATTAGCAGCATGTTGTATTATCAATCGGACTGAATTTGAATTTGTACTTTGATCCGATTACTCACGACTTGATTTTTAACAAAGATTTTTCCTTTTTAAAACTAATTAAAAATTTTTTAAAATATTTTCTCGAAATTATTCTATTATCTATTTCCACCAATATGAACTGCAATTTCGCCTCGGAAATTTATATTTTTCACATTTGATAAGTTATGGAAACACTTTTTAAGTTTTATAAACATATATATATATATATATATATATATATATATATATATATATATATATATATATATATATATATATATATATAAGTATTTATGTGATGGAATTTAATATTACAGATTTAATAAATCATTTAAATTACAATACTAATTTAATGTTGTCTGATATTGGGTATATGTACATATCCACATGAGTCAACAGAGCATTTATATATATATCTAATTTTCACTTCTCACCTAATCCAATATTTAGGTTTACAGATTTAGGTGGGAATTTAGTAATTAAGTAAAAATGATAACAAAGTGGAACTGAATAAATTAAGATTCAGTACAAGTATATTTAGCAATATAATATAAATTTGTTGTGTATATCAATAGTATAAAGTAACAGAGAAAATAGATTATTTAAAATTTTAACGTTATATGAATTAAACAAATATCGCCATTAAAAATATAAGATATATCATTGAATTAACTCAAATTTAGTGCAACATGAAATATAAATTAACAGAAATAATAGCTCTAAATTAAACTGATTAAAATCTAGATAAATACGTGAGATTGTTGAAATCAATTGCAGTCTTGAATATAGTGTGTATTTATACTGTGGAAATGAAAAAATGATTTTATATTATTTACTACTAATAATAATAATGTGTGCAATCATGGCAAATAATAAAGCTCAAAGTAATGCTGGTATTTATAAGAAAATGTAATATATAAACAATTAAATTCTTTGGCTGTTAATAAATTCTTCATGAAGTTTAAGGATTTATTAGAACATGCTTCCCAAAGTGGAAAATTTAAACTAACATCATTTACTATGCATGTATTTTATAGATCGATATTTATTTATCAAATGGAAATATATATCAAAATTCAAACTTTATCAACAATTATTATATGCTGTAATTTTATATGTAGATATATATTATAATAGTGAATGTCTATATTAAAAATAAATATATTAAAAAATTGGTCACACTGACGAAGTAGTAATATTGATAAAGTTTCTACCTTAAAAGTAATTATTATGAGGAGTCTTCTATTTTAAGTATATATTTAACAACACTTATTTTAAGGTCTATAAATATATGTATTTTATCTTATTGGTATACATTTCATCTATTTAATCTTATACTGTAAATAACATAGGTTTTGTATACAGTTGACATGAGTTAACAAAGAACATATATTTTTTAAAAATGGAAGATTTTAAAAGATTCACACTTAGTGATAATAATAAAAAATCCATGTGAAGACATGTGTTGTAGTTTACTTTCATAAACTTTTAAAAATTAGTTCTGTTTCAAAAGATGAGTACAAAAAGTAATATTTATTGGGGAGGAGAAAAAAAGGTATATTATTTAAAAATATATTTGAACTGTTTGAAAAATAAAAGTATTTATTTAAAAATAATGTATTTATTTTTACAATTTTAAATAATTGGTTTTTTATTATTTTTTAAAAAGTGTCATAGCAGCGGCCGAGACAATTTTTTTGAACCCCGAGCGCTACCTGCAAGAGTGCAAAAGACAGTGACTTCCTGTTTTTGTGAGATTATGCAATGATTTGAAACATACCAAGAATATATAAAACATTTTCAAATACAATCTATAAATATATTCAATGATTTCTATTTTTATATTTATTCTATTATAAATAATAATGTAAAAAATTAATATAGGTAACTTCAATTTTGGAAATTTCTTTTGCATGTATTTTTTTCTTTCCATCTTATTCATAGTGTAAATCATTATGAAATTAGTCTCAACATACTAGATAAAACATTATAGATTTAGGGGATTTATAGTATACTATTATATATATATTAGTTAAATATTACGTAGATAATTTAGTTATAGGAAAGCATTGTTGTGACTAAATTTTGCAAGTGTGAAAATTGCTGGCGTGTGATATATCATGGAGTTTGAACATATAATTACAGCCAAGAAATGGAAAATGGCAGGTAGTCATCTATTTCATAGATATTAAACGAGGCAAGATTTATATGGGTACAAACAAAGTGGCTTTAGATTAAAAAAGAAACTTATTTTTTTAAGATTTTATTTACTAATAATAATAAAATTGAAATGTAAACATTGATTACCAAAAAGGATTCATAAATTTTAAAGAGTTTTAAGAATACTAATTAATATATATTAAATATTATTAAATATTGAATAAATAAAAATATGACATTTTGTGGATTATTAAAACTTACATATGTGACATAACTATACTGCTGAAAATCCGTAAATATATTTCAAATCATGTATTATAAGGGTGATGTGTCATTTGGATTTTGACAAAAACAAATTATTTCAATAGCGATTTTTATATAATGATTTTTTAAATTAGAAAATTTAAATTACTCTTATAAACTCTTGAAAAATATGTTATATTAGTATTTTGTATCGTCAAATATGATAATTTATTTACGATAACCACGTTCAATTTCACTTTATTTTTTTCTTGCAGCTATTTGAGTTGCAAGAATATTTTTAAGACAATACATAAATGTTAATCTACTAGGAATATGCAGAATATTAATCAAACGTATTGCAATATATGTGACATGTTGCAACGAGAGAGAATTATTTATTATAAGAAGTATCAGGATGAATTGATATATCGCGGCTATTAAAAATACAATAAATTATCATTAGTCACTGTCACCACAATGAAAATCAATTGCTGACGATGTCCCATTTTTTTATGTAATAAATTATTGAATTTATGAACAAGTAAAAAACTAAATTATTATTGAATTCTGACAAATACTAGTCACTAATTTTTTATCTAAACATATTAAATTTCTCTAAGGTATTATGTACGTTGCAGAATGTTTATAAAAGATCGAAGTAGGAAGTGTCAAGTTGTGGCTGAAGTAGTTGAATTTTGTAAACCAATATAGTAAATGCGAGATTCAAACTCCCAGGGGGTCATTTGTCATTAATTGTGTCTTTATTCATATGTTTAAATTATATTAATGTGAAAATTACAATACGATTTATAAAAAGACTTCACACTGCTTTTTACATTATGGTTTAATAATAAATATATTTTTTATTTGTAGCATAGATATTTGATAATAAAATATTAAATATTAATTATTTGTGTTCTCAAAATATTTTAATGAAAATTACCTGCTATAACATGACTATATATCTAAGTGAGTAACAATCTAATATATATATATATATATATATATATATATATATATATATATATATATATATATATATATATATATATATATATATATATATATTAAAATACAATATTACAAAATTTAAAAAAAAAACAGCTTTATTTTTCAAATCTAATTTGAAAAAAGGCGAAGTTTCTAACATATTAATGAAATATGTAGTTAATTGCATATATTTATTATATAGTAAAAAAAAAAAGAAAGCTTTTGCACAAGTCTGAATTTGGAAAAAATATTTAAAAATTCTTTTAATTTTAATCTAATTGTATATTTTTAAGTCTCTTTTTTGTACAGTGACTGAATGTCTATTGAGATTCCTTTTTTTTTCATGAAAACAAATTTTTGTTGCTTACAATGTCATACTTTGCACTCGGTCTTTTAATTTTATAAATTGGTGAAAAATTAGCTAGAATATTTTTTCTCTCTCTCTCTTTTAAAAATAACCTTTTAACAATCTAAGAATAAATGCAATTATTTTAAAAAATATCATATCTGAAATTAATATTAAAATGTGCATTATTCCGAGTTTAGATGTAATCAATATCCAGTGTTTAAATAATAACGGCAACGTGAATTTGTATTCTTGTAAAATATAATCAGTATACATAGGTTTATGTGTATAAAATTTAAACGAGAGCCGTAATCCCCTCACAGGCTATGGGTTACGCTGTCACATGAATGCCAATTATCTATAACAGCGGAGGAAGCGGAGGATAGCTATATTCCTGTTAGCATTTATTTCTATTTATTTTTGTGAGTTAAACTTTAAGTAAATATTCGCCCAAAGTACAAGCTACTCCAAGATATAGGTTAGTATTTATTCATATAAATTACCGGCCCTGTCTACTACAAAATCGAAATAATTGTTTCTTAGTGCAACTATAATTAGTAGCACTTTAATGAATCTAATTCTAGATATTATTAGTTCTAAAATTTCATGATTTCAACCATTTTGACTCTCAATTTAGATAAAATTTTTTCAAGTAAAAAGCAGTTTTTGTTTTGCTATCTCTGGTCTCTCTCTTCTAACCTCTCCAAAGAATTTCTTATTTCATCATCTCACATTTGTTCTCGATTAAATACTCATCCTATCATTATCACTTATAATAATATATCGAGTTTAGTTTCATTTCAATCTCATAATTAATTATTTCAATGACTTCGAAATAATAACTTGATTTGTTTCTAACTCATGTATTTCATTTTCAATATATTCTTGTTACTTCTAACATAATTTCTCCATATTTACTATTGAGTGATCTGCAATCTCTATATTGCTCTTTCAGTTTAGTTGTTCAAGTTTTAGATCCATAGACAAAATACCAAAAAAATTTTAAATCTTTTCTTTTTCAAAAACTTATACATATTTCAAATTTATGATTATTTTTATCAAAAACATTTCAACCAAGTTTAATTTTACGATTGAATTTAATTGGTATGTTTTATCGTTGATAATCTGCCCAAAATATTTATAATTGCCAATTTCTTTTAATTTAAAATTATCAGTAATTTTTTCTTTTTGAGAAAAAGTTTGCGATAGTATTACATGAACCCATTTAGTGTTCACCGTGTGAATTCTCATCTGATAATCTTGCAACATTTCGATAAACTGCCGTATTTAGCAAAAATAATATATTATCTGAAAAATGTAGACGACTAAATAATCTGCATTTAATTTAATTTTTATCTTCCAATTTTTATTCATAATAATACTTTTTTATATAAAACTGCAATAAAATGTTTTGTAAATATGGACTCACTCTCCATATCAGTCAGCATCTCGCTCTGTAACATGTCGTATTATAATCATTGTGGATGCACTCAATTAAATTCTTCAAGAATATGACAATATCCTGTATTCTTGATGACCTTATACTTTAAAATATTAAAAAGAATTTATAGAATCAATTGCCTTTTCATCTCAAATCAATATTCTGTATGGCTCATATATTTTAACCCTTTCTATAAATTCTCTCATTGCTTTGATGTATCCATTACTTATACTATCAATTGCTTTTATACCATCTTGCTCTTTGGTTGATTAAAAAATTCAGTAGCTAGATTAGATTGTAATCATCTTTGTAGATTTTAAATAGGGCTTTCAGACAATATTTACAGATCTAGCAATTTACAATATATTCTTCATCATATATTTTTAAACATCAGCATGAATACCATTTTTGAATTTCTCTATTACTTCTTTATGATAAGGATTCCCCATAATAATTTTAAAATGTTTTTCTGGTCAGAAAGCTGCACGCCTTATATAAAATTTATTTATTTTATTACAAAAATCTAATTATCTGCATTTAGATACTTATAACTAATCTTGTAGCTGATATATAAATCCGACCCCTTTATAGCAGTGAGTCCCCACTTATGTTTTGTATTTGCCGATTTAGAGAAATAACATCTGCCCACTTTTTTAAAACATTTGCCTTTATCACTTTTTTAAATTTTAAAATAGTTCAATGAATGTTCCATTTAATGTTATATAAATTTTCTTATTAATTTCTGCTATCTCCTTATGTTTTCTGATCTCAGTTGTAAAATATCTAAATAAAACATTATCATTGAAGATAATATGAACCTGCAAAATATAAATTACTATTTTGCGACCTTATCAACTAGCACCTTAATTAAGAAACATTACAGCTTTTTTGAGAACCACTTTTCAAAAAAGTCGGTCATATTTTGGTGTATCTAACGAACACTTGAAAAGAAATCCCATAGTATTGTTTTATAATAAACAATAGTACTCATCATTATAATTAATGAATGATGATGAATATTCTACCGAATGTTCATTTACTATAAATAATTATATAATAAAACAACTTACTAATGAAAATTGCTAATGATGTTAGTGGGTTTACAAACATTCTACTCATTTAAGGTCAAATAAGAGGGGAAATTATAACAGTTTCAATTAATTACGTATACTTTTCTGTGGCCATCAAAACAATATTCCACGTATATCATATAAATAATAGTAATATTAATCTCATTATTTAATATTTGTACTTTATTAAATTACTTGTAATTATATTTGAATTCAGAATTAACTATTAGTAAGTATTTGATATTTAATGCGTATATGACAGATAAAATTATGCTCAGAAGTATATGTTACAAAATGTTTCTTTCTGGAAATTTGAGCTAAATAACTTCTAAAATTCAATGTTGTAGAATAATTATTTAATTTATATCAAAATAACAATATCTAATAACGTTAAATAATAACCAAGTAGTTCCAAATAATTATAATAAAAATATAAATCAATCAGAATCAGTACAAATAGTATTCAATGTTACTTTCAATTCAAAATAGTTTTCTGAATATAATAGATATGGCATTTTTATATTAAATGTTTTTTTATTTACCATGCACTAAAAAGCAAAGAAGAAAAAACATGTTTTCTTCAAACACGAATTAGGAGTTTGTAGATTACCTTGAAAGAGATAGTAATCAAAACTAGAGATTGAATTTCTTGTTATGAAAAGTAAAAAATTTCCATTATTTATTTATGTATCCCCATGTTTATCCTCAATTCTGGTTGAAAACTTTTTTAATTTGGCAATAGTATATGATGAATATAAAATGTTTACCTATGTTTATATTTAACTTTTAGTATTGGCATAATAAATAAAAAAAGTAAAACTATTTTTATATTTTAAATTGACTAAAATTATATATATATATTTGAAATGTTAAATTTATACACGTGCATATAATGTATATATTATTGCCCCTTTAATTTAGGAGTTAGGATGAAGGTTTACATCAATTTACTAAAAAATTTTTAATTAAGTTATTTTAATAGGTATATATATATATATATATATATATATATATATATATATATATATATATATATATATATATATATATATATATATATATATATATATATATATGTGTTGACGATCTTTTAAAAAGAAGTAAGGGATAGGTCAAGGATATTTACTGTAAATGTTATGTTAAAGTAGTAAAATAATAACCGAACATTATAATGTATATGTTTGGAAAAAACTAATATATAATATTACTGCGTGTAAGTCTTAGCCAAATAAATAATTAAAGTAAATTTTAAAAGTAATTAATTTAAAGTTTAAATAAATATTTGACCACTAATTATATTTAATAATTCTATTTAAAAAATCATTTAGTCAAAGTGATAATGTGGGGGGACTGAAGTGCATATTTGATTTTATATGATTAAAATTATTCCTAAAATTTTGCTATAATATTATTTTTTTTATGTAATATTAGTAAATTAAATCATTTATTTTATTTTACTTAAATTATAAGCATCTCGTATTTTTAGTAAATCATGTGATGTGTAGAATAGATATTCATGTAAATGCTACTAAAAGTTTTTCTAATAAAGTTGCAAAAACCCTAAAATTCTAATATAAGATTTAAAAATTAGTATTTGTTTGTCTTATCCCCAGAATAAAATGATATTAGCTGTTAGAAATATTAAGTTAGTTTTTAAAACGAATGTAATAACTCAGATTTTATTTTTAAAAATAAATATGTTTTATAATTAAAAGAAAGATAAATAATAATAAATATTATAATATCGTTGTAAATTATTTTAAAGTTTGTGAAAACGGATTGTAATAAAATTTGAAAATTAACAAGAATTAATAATATAATAAATATTAAATAAATTATTATTTATTTTAACTTTAACTTAGCGTGTTTGTCAGGAGTAAATAAATTTAAGCATTATTTTAATTGCAAAATGAAGTAAATTGTTGGAAATATAAAAAATTTTTAAGTTACTACTCTACTACTATATTGTTGTTATTGCTACTATAACTTCCATTAATTAGTGTGATAACCAATATTCAATTTTATTTATTTTAAATTCTAAAGAAATGCAGTAATTTATTATTAAAAGATCATAGAATACTGAAATGAAATTTAAAACCAAGTAATTCCTTATCTGCTATTTATTAGGCCCCACAATTTTTAATGTCAAAACTACTGAAGAAATTTATCGTGACACAAATTTATGGATTAAAATGTTGAATTGAAATATTCTTCTATTAGGCACATAAATTTGCCCTATGTTAGTGGTCATTATTGATTTATAATATTGAATTTAGCAAATGGGACTTTCATGGAAGATATTAAAAAGTTTTGCAAAATGATAAATGATTGAAATGCTTTGATTTAAGGAGCTATTTTTAAAAAATAAGATAATAAAGTATTTAAAAAACCTTAAAACTGATCAAACAATTATTTTTAAGATGTGAAATGTGACATTGTCTAAGTATTGAGTGCAATTTTTAAAACAATGATTTTAAAAAAAACCAAAATAAGATTATTAGCATAAAATAGTTTATATCGTATTGAACAATCTTTCAAATAAATTTAATTAGTGTATTGCTGGACATAAAAAAAAAGTTATAAAATTATTTATGATATTTTATCTGCATTGCAAATACTGAGTAACACTAATTTTAATTTATTGTATCAGGAAATTTATAGACTGACAAGAATCTGAATAGAAGTAGTAAAACTTTGGAAATTAATAATCATAGAGAATATTGAAAATACATTTAACTATTATTTCAAGTAAGAAGAACCATGAATTATTTATGAAGTAATTTAGGCTATTTTGGATGTCGACTACTTTGTTTATTTATTTTTTATTTTTTAAAAAGTGGTCACATTTTGTTAAAGTGGAACCCAAAATCAGAGCATGCATGCTGGCTCTTTTGTCGAGCAGAGTTCTGAGAAGTGAAGAAAATGAACGTTCTTTCGTTAATGAACTTTTGATGAGATTGTTTCTTTTCATAAATACTTTAATCTTAAATTTTATTTTTAACTAATTTTCATATTATTATTTTTATAGGCTAAGAAGTAATGAGAACGTAAAATATTAACCTACTATTTAGTGATTAGATTCTTATAAAAATCTTTAATAATTAAAAAAAACTTAATATTTAAAGTATGATAATGTGGAATGAAATGTATAGAAAATGTGTTTTATTTAGTTCATGATCCAAGAGAGCATCAGTAAACGGCCTCGATGCTAGTGTTATTGATGGTAATAACCTCAACATAGAATATTGATGATTTTTATAATATAAGTTATTATTTTAATTTTTTTAGTGTTAGAATGTATAAAAACATATTATAAATATGATGCACGCTACACATAGCTTATGGTTATTTATTCATGTTAAAAAATATGCATACTTTATTTATATTATAGGAGTATATATTTTGTATCACATGATCACTTGTCTCCTACTAACACAAAGTATTTAAATAATTCAAAGCAAAACCAACTCCTCCATATAGTAGTGCCATCTTGTGCTAACAAGAGCAATCAATGGATGCCTAATAGGATAGTGGTGGCTATGGTTGTTAAAGCCAAGACACCAGTAACAATAGTGCGATTGAGTTCAGTATATATTATATAAACTTTATTGAGCTTGGATTGAAAATGTAATAGTGTTTTTATTTCATTTTCTCATTAGTTTTGTAGTTAAATAGGATTAAATTGGAAAAGGAGCCGCATTAGATCACAAGATCTAGGTGCGGGTGCTTCTCAGATCCAAAATACTCGCAGATGAGGCCACAGAAGCCAGAAACCTAGTCTGGGGATATTAGTGAGTAGGCATACTAGATAGGGATTTTATGCGCAAATATACAGCATCCATTGATTTAACTTCTTGTTGCTGAATATCACTATGGAAGGTGTTGTTTTATTTTGAATTATTTAATTATATTTTAATATAAGAAATATGAGTATATGATTACTATTATAACTTTGAACTTAGTGTTTATTTTAAGTAAGGTATTAAAGTGGTATATCAATACTGATTGTTTATATTTTATTAAATAATATCTTTTGTATTGGCAGTTAGATCGTTATTTATCGTTATTTATACATAAAATTTATTTACGTGATATAAAATAATGGGAAGAATTTAGCGATAGTAGAGTATTAGATCCCTAATGATAACAGCATGATGTCGATTAAAATAATTTAAAAATAATATTTTCTGTAGTTATTTATATTGGGGTAAAGAGTGATTATTAATGATGATTGCTCTGAAAACATAGATAACTAGCCCTATAAAACAACAATATGATCATAACATGTATAATGTTAGTTGAATGTTCCATAAACTGAATAAATAGCCTGGACATTATATTTAGTAGTAGGAATTATTAGACAAGAAGTCATTACCTCATTTATTATAGCACTATTCATATGATGTTTTGATAGAATATTATTGAATTAAAACTCTAGTTTAATCCATATATACCCGTTACTTAATATCAAATTTCTCAAATTATAAAAGATTGAAGGACGGCATTTAAAATCTGTGATGGAATAAATTTGAAATCTTTTTAGAAATTTATTGAAAATAAAATAAATTATATTATAAAGTAAAGATAAGAAATAAATGCAAAGGTTACAGAATATAGTTTGTCAGTAAGAAATCATAGAAACTTTTCATATTTGAAATTATTATTTTTTATATTTGAACAGATGAATAAATGATAATTAAAATGGGTTATAAGATGTTTAATTATTAAGTTTTAAAAAAGATTTGAAATTATGATGCATATTTTTAACAGAAAGGATAGAATTTTTAAATTGTGATTTTTGAAAGAATATGAAATAATCATAAGTTTTGTAAAGATTATTATATAATAACAATACATTAGTACATACATTTTATTTGACATTACAATTAATAAATTATTAAGCGTCTAATTTAATTGCTAATACTATTAATTAAAGTTATTCACATCATTAATAATTTAGGAATGACTATATGAAATAGTAAATTATTTTGAAAATAACTAAATTAATAATAAATGTATAGTGAATTGAATTTATCTTATATTTTTAAAAACTTACTTGACTTAATGAAAACTAATGGGAATATAATAGGAATACTATGATAATATTTTAATAATAGATATTTTATAAAACAATGATCTGTATTATATTTTATTTTATTTAATCTTTTTTTTTGAAATATAAATAAGGAGTAAATAAATTCATTAATGTTAGCAAATATGTACATAATTTATTGTGCGGGAACTGTTAATAAATTTCTTAAATGTTTTTATAAATCTTGGTGTTTGAACTCAATTTCTCACATCACAACCCATAATGACTGAATAATTTGATTTTTAATTATAATATTTGCACAACATAAATAAAACTATTATTTAAATTAAAATATTTATTATTATGATTTTCTTTAAGAA